>VNJR01004485.1:0-10258 GCA_008042585.1 Drosophila punjabiensis | reverse complement strand
GGCACGCTAGCTTTTGTGCCCAACTAGCCGAGCGGAAACGGAACGCTCTGAACATTTATGAGACAGCCAAATGTCTTGTCCCTAGTTTCTCAAGCGGGGCAAACACATGAGGGGGGAAGGAGGGTATTTCGGTGAAATCCAAGGGAGCCCCTTTGACTTGCTGTGTGTCTACCTGTCGCTTTTTGACATGCGAAAAGACGAATCGCGGGCTCGCCAAGGGGGAATGAATGCCTCATCATAATCAATTGGCGTCATTTGACATTTTAAACTAATGGGCCGTTTATGTGAGCGAATAATTCACGAAGAGCACAATGCACGGGGTAAAACATCAATTGAAAATGCACTATTATATATTAAAGAGGAACTTGCACACTGAAACTAATAACTTATAGGGAATATATAAAAGCATTATTTAATTAAGAAGATATCTGAATAGTAATTAGAGATGTAAACAATCTTTCGTGTGTATTCTTAGATAACCTTTTGTAAGAAACACAGTCTAAACAGACCAATAACAACTCATGGTTAGTTTTATGATTTTACGGCCACTGGAAACATCGCGATATTTCGATAAGGCCCTCGTGTGAACGAGCAACATGAGACGGAGGCATGGGCACGCAAGCGAGAAAGGGATGGCGCGAGTCAGTGACAGCCGCAGACTGTTATACGAGAGACTGTTATATGTGCACGCGAAAAATGCCGCCGTCAACAGGCATATACACACACACAAACATACCAAATTGCCGATGTGTGTATGTGCGCGTGTTCGTGTTTTGGGCATACAGACAAATTAAAACGCTATAAAAAAGCAAACGAAGCAAAGACACGTTTCACAAATCAAGCAAATTCTTTTTATGACGTGCGCTGTCGTTCTTGTTGCTTTTCCATATTTCTTTTGCGGATGTGGGGTATATACAAAAAAAATAAAATAAAAGGGAATGAGGCACGAGTAACTGTCAAAATTTAGCAGACCATGTGTTTTTCCTCCCCCTCTTCCTCGCTTTCGCTTTGCTCTGCTTACACTAATTACTCATCACCTCTCGTTCGTAGGTGTAGAGAAAAAAAAAAAAAGAGAAACACGACGGAGGGCAAGAAAATGGCGACGTTGGAAATTAACCAAACGAGTTTCATAAGCAATTTAAGCACATGTTTCTACTTACATTATTCCTTCAATTTTGATATCCTCTTTACTCTCGTCTGGATCGGTAAAAAGCGACTTCCTTCTCGTCCGCTGCTCTGCTTTTGGGAGAGAATCTATAGAGTCCTCGTCTGGTTTCGAGTTGGATCGAAACGCCCGCTGCGATTGAAAGATACTGTTACTGGATAGCAGTAGCGTCGGTTGATATATCTCCCGATTCGTGCGACTCCCGTGGAACTGTTGTCGGTGTTCGTAGCAGAGCGAAGAAGCGAAAGTACCGCTGTTGGTTGTGGAGAAAAGAAAATGGCGACGTTGCGTTATACATTTCTCGGAACTCGGGGAAATCAATAGCGAGTTGCGCCAGCTGCAGGCAGCCGGTGCCGAAAAACTCCCGCCCGCCCGGCGGGATATGTATTGCACCAGTTTTAGCATATTTCACTATTTCTTAGCCTATTCTAAGTACACTTTTCGCTAAGTTAAAACAAGAAGCAGCACATCCGCGCGTGTCTTACCTAACCTCGTCCAAAAATCAGAGTGGCCGAATTGCGGTCGTCGATTAAAGTTGTAAACTTGCCACACTTGGCGAAGAAAGCGAAAGATATTCGCCTTAGTGGTCGCTGGTCACACTTGAGCGAGCAAAACTAAAAACATGGGTAGCATTGGTTGTTATATGCGCAAATTGGGCAGCACTGGACTTAGTGTGCCCAGACGCCGATATATTTTGGCCGTTATATTTTTAAAACGTTTAAAAGCGTATTCTCTGGGAATGTGAACTAAATATCAAATAAAAAATGCTAGATTATGATTAATGAAAAAAAAAAAAACATTTTTATTTGCGCAATTTAGTTTTGACTTCAATAATACAAAGTGTGAAAAAGATATTTGCTTCAATAACAAACTCTTTTTTTACTGTAGATTTTACTTCCAATTATTTCTATTTTTAGCGACAGTTAAAATAAACTAGTTAAATTAAGCATAATTGATATAACAAATTCATATAATTGGTTCAAAATATATGTATTTTGGTGTTTGCATTCTGTTTTTCGTCACTTCATCATATGAAAATGTAAATGTAAATGGTTCTTTTCTATTCTATTTATTTAATTTAAATCTTAAGAAAGAGAAAATATTTGTTTATTGATAAATGTTTGCTGATTTCATTACTTATTTATTTTTATTTATTTGAACCCCTATTTTGGCGTTAAAAAAATTAGAGAAAAGAAATCGGAAATCTCTGCATAAAACTTACAATATAAAATCATAATTCATGAATTTATATATAGAATATTTGGGAATTTTGTCCTAGATTTAGCAAATAATTTCGAGGTAAATAATAAATTAATTTTGATATTTAAGGTTTCCGCATTTTTCTGTCTTTTAATTTAATGTCCAAAGTTTGATCACTTTAGACTCGAGCACACTCCATCACTGCTTCCTTCTTGTCTAAAAAATTTGTAGAAACAAGGCGGGGATATTTTTTTCTCAAATTCTAAAGATTAATTTATTAAATAACAAATCAATGTGATTCATAAAACCCCAAAAGGACTCCGCCTAAAGCCCTAGCAAGTGACAAAAGCTGCGGTACATTTTGGCCCTCCGACCCTTCAGGCATCCATACAGCTCGTTGATCTTGAGACAGTCGATCTTGCTGATGGTCTTTCGCTGGCCGATCCTGACCCCGGGCTGCAGGGGGGTCATCGTGGGCTTCTCTCCCTTCCGCTTGCTGAAGTAGAATTCCCCGTAGTGCATCACGGAGTTGTAGTCGTAGTCGAAGGCGTACTTGCCCTTCTTTTTCGAGACCAGCTTGAAGTTCTTTCGGAATCGCGGTACGATATTGTCCCAGTGTATCTTCACAAAGTTGTCGCGATCGGCTCGGGATTGTTCGTGATAAATGCCAATGGCATGCATCAACTCGTGCATTATCCTTCCCTCGCTGCTGAAGCAATGGGCACTGTTCTCGTCGGGTCTCTGCAGGGACACAACCTGCTCTCCGCCCCGGCGGCCCACGTAGGACCAACAGCCCTGGGGTCCCTCTTCGGGCGGTTCGATCAGCAGGTAATCCTCAACTTCTCCATCGTACGGCACAAATCTCACGCAGGTCAGCGAGTTGAATGTCTTCACGGCTTGCACTATGGCCTGTCGCTCCTGGTTCGCATACCGCGGGCTGATCTCGAAGGGAATGGTGCCATTGGGCCAAAGGCGCTTGGGGTGCCGCATGGGGTTCACTCCCAGGCGAAGGGTGATGTAGGTGTAAGGATCCACGGCGATGTCTCCTTGGAAGAGGCGCGGCATTGTCTCCGGATCGTCGATGCCCAGGTCGTCATCCCCGATATCCGGGCCAAAGGGATCGTATTCATCTGCAAGGTGCAGCAGATACGGATTAAGGTTTAAGAAAACTGGATAAACTACGGCGGGAACGCACCTGCCGACAGGCTGGTAAACTCGTGCTCGAAGAAATCCACTCCAGCGGGATACTGTCGGGCCGGGATCTTGGCACTTTCTCTGGCCTGTGGTGCGGATAGCACCACAATCAGCACCAACCACAGCACCACCGACGACGCTCCACTGCTCAAGTGTGCACACATTTTATATATTTGGGATTTTATGCTTTATGGGATTTGCTTTATTTCCATTCGATCGAGCTGGCTTACTGCTGCGGATACGCCATGCCGCATCCAAACCGAACGGCTGCACACGAAATTGGTAACTGAACCCGGCTCGCAAGCCCACGGGCCAAGGCAGCTACCAACGGACGGCGGTCTCGGCACCTTAATTTATGCAAAATGTGCGAAAATAAAAACTAAATAATGTTGAATGTTGGGCAGCCGCCACGCAATAGGCCGCCGCCGCGTGCAAACAAAATCCGAAATTATCGGCTGCACACATCGCACTGCACCGCGCACCCCTCCAGCCGCTTTTTTTACACATTTAACTCTCTGATCAAACTCGGCTTAATCTCTCCCATCAAACACGACTTAAACTCTCCGATTAAGCGCGGCCTAAACCTGACTGGGCGCTCTCGTAATTTAGTGCCGAGCTGGTGCCCACCAAGAGCGATGGGCCACGACGCTTACTGATCAGTGGAATGGCCAAAAGCAAATGAATTTCACTTTATTTTTTTGGTGGAGAGTATATCAGTTTTGGTAACAAGATAAGTCAAATAATTTGTGGATAATGATTAGAACCTGATATCAACTTCTTATATAATTAAATAATTAAATAAAGATTAAAGTATAGCAGAGTTTTATAAATTTAAACATAAAAAACCAATTGAAAAAGAATCTAAAATTTGTAAATTGTAAATTATATTATTATAGTTGTTTACTTTGTGAGTGTTATTCATTTTGTTATATTATTGTATTCAAAAAACCTTTCGAGAAGGAAAAAACAAACGAATACTGCAGAAAATTCCACAATAAAAGGAAACCAATTGAAAAGAAACTATCAATTGTACAATTGTAAATTATGTTACTAACATGTAGTTGTTTATTTTGTAAATGTTATTCTATTTTTAATATAAAAGGAAAAAACAGGAGAAAAACTACTAATACTTTAGAATATTCCCTAAAAACAAGCTCCAATCTTTATTTATTTATTTATTTAATAATATTAGCAAAAGACTGCCATGGTATACAATTAATATACAATTAAAATATGTTTTAATAATGAAATCGATAGTTCTAAAAATAAATATTTAAACGAATTGAAAAAATGTATTATTATTTTTATTTAATTATTTCTCTCGGTAAATTTACATTCAATTTATTCGCTTATTTCCTCAATGGCGTTCACGTTGGCGCTAAATGGTTAAATGTAATAAATTTCGCAAAATTGATTTCAAAGTGACCCCTTCCCCAACCGTTTCCGTTTCCCCTTTTATTTTCCAAAAAGCTGGGGCCCAACACGGCGCATTTCGTAAACACTCAAAGTCAATTTCGAAGTCTCTTTTTCCTCCCGCAGTCAGAGTTTTCAACTATTACGCTGAGAAAAATATATAGTAAGTAAAATTAAAACCCTTGCAATATTTGTAGTTTTAGAAAATCTATTAAACTTGATAAGTAACTCGAATTGTTTTCTGTGCACTCTCCGAGCGACTGTCTGCCAGTCTGTCTGCTTTTCAATTTGTTTGCTTTGCCAGTGTGTCTGCCTGGCTGTCTGTTGGTCGGCTGGTTTTGATATGTGACACCTTGGACTGAAATCTCCGGGCTGCACTTTGCACTTTCTTGGCTCCGCAATTAGACAGTTAACAGCTGCAGTTGCGAGTCCAGAAATCACAACAACCTTTAACTGGGCGAGGCGAGGCGGGGGGGCGGTAGCTGCTTGACAATCCGTTTTAATCGCTCATCATTAATTAGGCGAAATTAGTTTTCCGTCTTAATTAGCATAACAACAACAGTGCAAGTATCAGGCTCAACTTCATCTCATCGCGATAACTGAAATGAATTGGTTGCATTTGCGGCAAATTAAGTTTTGATTTCCAAATCGCCGGCTTAATCGAGGGCTTTGAGTTAAAGGCGGTTCGAAAATGGCAAACTAATGCTTACCTGAGTAAATTGTAAACTCAAAATTCGAGATATTGTAATACATTTTAAATGAAATATATATAATATGAGAATTAAATATGTGTAAATGGGTAATAACCAATTATACAAAAAACTGAATCATTTTTGGATTAAGAAAATAAATAACAAGAAATAGAACAAATTACCAGGTCCCGTAAAATAATGATTATCAATGTTTTCTTTATTTCACTATGAGTGATAATATGATCAAAGTTAATTTCTTTCTATATTAAAAAATTGTTTTTTAAATGAAGAATAGGTATTTTGGACTCGTCTGCACTTACTTTATACGGTTATGTAAAATAAATTCCGAAAAAACCTCTAATAAAAAGATATTCGACTTTGAGCGATATTTTAAACGAAAAAACATCGCTAATAAATAATCATTGTATTTATTTTCGATCAGTAAAATACAAAAATCAAAAACTAACTCAAATGTCAAATATTTGAAATTGGATAATAATTATTCTTTAAGTGATTGAAAAAAAAATCAAATATTAATTATTTGAAATTGGATCAAATATATAAAAATTAATAGGCAATCACCAATGAATATTATTTGTTCACTTATAATGATTACGGCCCGTGCAAATTACAGATCTGAAAATTTGTTGAACGTATTTATATTTATTATTCTTTTGTTAATTTTCCTTTGTTAGATTACAAGAAAAAATACTAAATTACAATACAACAATTAAATGATAAATGTATCTAATAAATTTCTACCAATGATAGATATTCTAAAGGTAAAACACTGCCAATAAATTCAATAAAATAGTATAATAGTAGAATAACTGAGACCCAGCAGAGCATAAATTATATTTTCTTTAACACAGTTTTAGTTGGAATTTATGCAAGTCTGTCTTCCTTTGTGCATTTTCAAATAGTTTTATTACCAACTCCATTTCCCTTTGGGATACTACCAATGCCTACACTCATAAAAATTTTTACCTAAAATCGCCATAAAAAAGCCCATTTTCGCCCGTAGATTTAGAAATTCGCCATAAAAACGGACTCAAAGGCGAGTCGCCCTAAAACTAAGAAAAATCTGCCCTAAATTTAGGAAAGAATCTTTCTTAAATCCAGGGCGATTTTTCTTTAATCTATAAAAAAATTTCTTGTTTTTAGGTCTATCGATGTTCCTATCGATTGCTGCGATGTTTTTTAAAACGGCGATACATGAATACATCGACGTTTTTCCATCTCTATTGGAGGATAAATTGTTGTGTATTTTTTAAATTTATTTATGAAAAACAATATTTGTTGTATATGTAAATAGCGCAGTTAAAAACTGTCAACCATTAAAAACAATTTTTTTTTTGTTTTTTTTTTAATTTAAGGGAAATTTTTTATTTATTAAGACCAAAAATAGTTACTTTTAGAGTAAGTAACTACCAGGGTAGATACTTGCTACTTATGTAGTAGCACATACATATCTAAGACTTGGCCGGCAACCGTCACTTCATGCTGGGGATGTTAGGACCAGTTGGGAACTATAAGCGCACGTGTGGGACATTTTTCGGCATGAATTTTCGCCATGGTTTCACGAAAAATCGCCCGTAGATTTAGGAAGAAATTAAACGAAGCAAATTAGGAAACCTTGCCCTAAATTGAAGGAAAAATGGAAAAATAACCATAAAAAATGTTATTTAAGGTGGCTTTCCTTGGTTTAATGGTGCCTTGCCTTTAATTCAAGGAAGTCCTTTCTTAATGCTAGAAAAATTTTCTTAGATTTAGGGCGATTATTTTTTATGGCGATTTTTCTTAAGTACAGGAAAATATTTTTATGAGTGTACACCCCCTTTAACCCATTTTTACCCATTCTTACCCATTTTAACCCATTCAATGAGCCCAGTGCCGAGGGGGCCTGCTACCAATTGAGTTCAACACTTGACTTTATGGTGTCTTATGGTGGGGAATAAAAATGCGCAGAAAGGGACAATGAGTTGGGAAAAGAAAGAGAAAGAGGTGGAGGGACAAGCATAAGCATCAAAAGCAAAATACAAACAATCGAAACCGAACGAGTCCGAAAAAGCTAAGGCCAAAAGCCAGCGACTAATTCAAAGTTGTCACGTAATAAAACACAGAAACATCGAAACCAAAAACAATGCGCCACAAAGGCGACAAACAATCGCTCGGCAAATACAAAAACAACAAAAAGATATACAAGAAATTTGCATTTTTGTCAGGGCGAAGACAGTCGGCAATCGATGGCGACAAGAAATTTAACAAAGTACAAATTGTTATTTGATTTGATTACGTAATGACGTCACACATACCAACACACACACACATACCCCCCCGACAGTTTATCATCATCTCTGCCTTTTGCAATTTGCCTTTGTTTCTGTTTTTGTTTCTGTTTCTGTTTTCTGTTTCTGTTTCGGCAACGATTTCCGTTGTAAGGATGCTACGGCTGGGGTAAATACTCAGTCGGCCCAGGAGTCCTCTACAGAAACATTTATTTTACTGAGACAGGCAGGAGGAAGGACGGGGCCTGGAGGCCGGGATTTTGCTTGGTGCGAAAGTAGGGAGAAACGGTGAGAGTCAAATGTTCAGGCCACGAAGCGGGGCCGGTCCCGCAAGCCGAGTACCGGTTCCCGCCCGATTTCCGGAGGAGAGGCCCAGGATGAGGGCTGCCGGCCACGCTGTCCGTTTACCGGCCGCCCTGGGTTCTCGGGACAAGGGCTCCGGAGCGGGGAGGCGATCCCGCTGGCCGGGTATCTTTGCCCCGCCCCGGGCGAAATGGGCATGGCGAAGTCGGGAGGCGCCGGTCCCGCAAGCCGAGTACCGGTTCCCGGGCTCCGGAGCGGAGAGTCGATCCCGCTAGCCGGGTATCTCTGCCCGCCCTGGGCGAAATGGGGCATGCCGAAGTCGAGAGGCGCAGGTCCCGCAAGCCGAGTACCGGTTCCCGCCTGATCTCCGGAAGAGGGGCCCGGGATGAGGGTTTCCGGCCACGCTGGCCGTTTACCGGCCGCCCTGGATTCCCGGGAAAAGGCGTCCGGAGCGGAGAGCCGATCCCGCTAGCCGGGTATCTCTCCGCGCCCCGGGCGAAATGGAGCCTGCTGGGGTCGGAAGGCGCCGGTCCCGCAAGCCGAGTACCGGTTCCCGCCCGACTCGGGGAAGGGAACGCCGAAGGGTTGTCGGTCACGCTGGCCGTGTACCGGTGGCCCTCGGTTTTCCAGAGAGGGATGTGCCGAGAGAGTGCTCCGCCGTGAAACAAGAATATTCCGCTATTATGTCCATTGTTCATGTCTAGATTTTATTTTAATTATGTGGTAATCCTAGCTATTTCCTATAATCTCCTAGCCCAACGCACTCCAAATTTCCCTACACCCAATAGGGTTGGCCCTTGGCCAGCTCACCAGCCTTTTACTCCAGCTCCATGTGGCTCGCGGCCGGCAGCGTGGTCGAGGTATTACTTCTTGATAATTTCCGGTGCACGTCTGGTGATTTCGGCTGCTCTCGAACGAAAGATCCATGGCTTGGTGCGCTAGGGCCTTCGAAGGCTTCCTCTGCCGGCGATTCCTTGCGTCGGCAGCGGCCTCTGCTCTCGGCGTTGGAGAGCTTCGTGCTGGATCGAACTTCGGCTTCTCTCTTTCTCTCTGCCCTGGATCCGGCTGCTGCTGGCTCGGTCGATCCCGCTCTGCGTCGAGCTTTGTCGCTGCTCTTCTTCTGTATGCTCTGCCGTTGTTCTGGGGCTTGGCTGCGGGCGTCGAAGTCGCTGGCTCGGTCGATCTGCGTTGCGCTCTGTCGCTGCTTTGCTTCGGCATGCTCTGCCGTTGTTCTGGGCTCGGCTGCGGGTGTCGAAGTCGTTGGCTCGGTCGATCTGCGTCGCGCTCTGTCGCTGCTTTGCTTCGGCATGCTCTGCCGTTGTTCTGGGCTCGGCTGCGGGTGTCGAAGTCGTTGGCTCGGTCGATCTGCGTCGCGCTCTGTCGCTGCTTTGCTTCGGCATGCTCTGCCGTTGTTCTGGGCTCGGCTGCGGGTGTCGAAGTCGCTGGCTCGGTCGATCTGCGTTGCGCTCTGTCGCTGCTTTGCTTCGGCATGCTCTGCCGTTGTTCTGGGCTCGGCTGCGGGTGTCGAAGTCGTTGGCTCGGTCGATCTGCGTCGCGCTCTGTCGCTGCTTTGCTTCGGCATGCTCTGCCGTTGTTCTGGGCTGTGTCATGACTTCTGTTTCTGCTGTTTCTCTTCGGCTCTGCCGGTCTCTTCGTTTTCTCTTCGGCTCCGCCGGTCTCGTTGTCTCTCTTAATAGATAAAACTTTGTGTCTGCGTTTGGGCTTCTCTTCCCTCTCCTATTTACATGTGCCCTTCGTGGGTCTTTCTTTGTCCTGGTGTGTTTCTACCTTAAAAGCTAACTTATTTACTAACAGGGATTATTTACAAAGGTCAAGATATATATATATACAGTTTACTACGTTGTGAGGCTCCCTCACACCGTTTCTGTTTTGATTTCTGCGTTTTGCCTTTGTTTTTCTTGCCGTTTTCGCTTTGGTTTATTTTGACACCAAAAGTGATATCTCCAATTAGATTCAAACTGAATTAATTGAATTGCATTAAA